>JAECWX010000002.1:9987500-9992500 GCA_018151165.1 Drosophila arawakana | reverse complement strand
TCGCCAAGTTTAATCCAGATCGGACAACTATACCCTCTAGCTCCCATAGAACAAATTGGTCAAAAATTACTTATTTGTATGGAAAATGGGCACTACAATGGGTACGGGGTCTTTTACAGTCGGCTCAGAAAATTTGAAATATTTTTGGATTTTATTTTCATGTTGGAGTGCCCTCGAATTACCTTTCTGAGTTTATTTTTATGAGTATTTTTATTGATGTGTTATTGATTACATTTTTCTGTTTATAAATATACTTGAACTTTTCAAGAATTTTTATGTAAACTGAAACGGTTTAAATAACCCGAGAACTGCAGCGAAAGTCTACAGTTTTTTACACTACGTCGAAGGGGAATCAACCAGAAAAGTTTCAACATGCAATTAACTCTCGTCTTACTTATTGGTAATAGAGACTAAATATTTCCATAGAAGATACTATTAAATCCACTTTGATATGTAGGAAGTGTTTTAATCCTAAGTATTGCCGATCATGGCACAGGAGCCAAATGCAACAGGCGAGTGGATAAAAGACCAAGACAGCCAATTAGAGTGGTTCGAAAACCACCAATACGTGGGAATTGCAGAAGACCGTTGCGTAGAGTACCACCGAAGGCACCCAGAAATCGACCTGTACGAGTTATAAAAAGAAGAAGAGTTCCTGCGAGAGTGGCGCCACAAAAGAGCAGATGTATAAGGACAACTCGAAGGACAACCCGAAGGACAACCCGAAGGACAACTCAGACGACAACTCAGAGGACAACTCAGAGGACAACTCCAAGGACAACGCGTAGATCAGCCACACGAGCACCAATAACAACGGGTCCGGGAGCACAGGCATCAATAACTAGAGCTACATGTACCCAAAGAGCGACTACAGTTACCTGTACCCAAAGACCCACTACAGTCACTTGTACCCCAAGACCCACTACAGTTACCTGTACCCAAAGAGCGACTACAGTTACCTGTACCCAAAGACCCACTACAGTCACTTGTACCCCAAGACCTACAACTACTTGTACCCAAAGACCCACTACAGTCACTTGTACCCCAAGACCTACAACTACTTGTACCCAACCACCCACTACAGTCACTTGTACCCAAAGACCCACTACAGTTACCTGTACCCAAAGACCCACTACAGTCACTTGTACCCCAAGACCTCCAACCTGTACTCCTAGACCAACAATTCCTGTCACTTGTGCACCAACCACATTAAGACCAACCTGCAGACGTTGTCATCCATGAGGTCCAGAGGGTAAAACTTTGCTTGAAGTTATTACATGAAATTTGGGAACTTAGAGAAAAGTAGAAAACCTCAATGGCTGATTGGTGGATTGATCTTGTTAAGACATTACAAATATAATCGATTTTATCTAAAGTTCGGAACGATTTTTAATTCAGCTAATCAGTTTTGATGCAAGGAACTCATGCTTTCATAGCGTTTCTATATTCCAAAATCTATCTCAACCAACTCTGATATTGATAGTATTATTTATTTAATACAGGAGTAGTTCTGATCAAAGTTGGTTACAAAAAAAGTAAAACGATTTTCATCCTTTTGGAATGGCTGTAATAAGCCTAAAGTAGCTGACAAAAGTAACCAGAACAAGTACACGGAGTAGGGTCGACCGATATACTCAGTTATACCCTGTAAATGCGAAAGTTAGTTATTGTACTGTTCTGCTTTTGTAAACAATCTCTTACTAAGGAGCACATATCAAAGAAGCCATAAATGGCAACTGCAATGCAAATGGCAAGCCAAAGTTTTTGGCTTTCCTGGCCAATGGCAGGAGTTCAAATGGCAGAAGTTCAAGTTGCACATGATGGCCAAAAACGGAAGTAAAAGCATAATTGGTAAGAGAGACAAATGCATGGTCGCAGTTAGTTACGTTTCGGTTAGTAAACAAGTTGAAAGTCTCATAAAACCCTTTAGTTGGCTTTAAATAAATAAAAAGGAAATACAAAAATAAATTAATGAACTTCAATTGTGCATCCTTGAATAATCCAGTAAGTATATATACAATGGGGTCGATGACTCCCAAATCCTTTAAAATAAATTTCGAAACTTCAATTATACCCTATAAATCTGCAAGCAATGAATATTAAAGTCCAATGGGAATACATATTCTAATTGGAGTTTATTGTGGCGAAGGCGAGATAAATAAGTGAAGAAGTGAAAGAGAATCGAAAAGGAAGCGGTTTGTTGTTGTTATGATTGGGCTCAAGCGAAGAGTTTATGAAAAGGGCGCTTAATACATTGAGTGGGAGGTTTACAAGTAACACGTATAACTACACTCTGGGGAAGAATAATAGAACCGGTTGGTTGGACGAATAGACGGACAGACTGACATCGGCTGTTGATGCTGATCAAGAATATATACACTTAATGGGGTCGGAAAAGACTTCTCCTACCTATTACGCACAATAGAGTACTGAACTCTTTTGCTGGTTCTATTATTTTGTCCAGCACTGTAACTACTATGGCACATGGTTCGAAAACAAAAACAAAGTGCAAACGGAGGAGAGAGGGAGAGTGTGTGGGGAGCGTAAAAGAGTAAGCACAGGAACAGGATGACGAAAAGCAATGTAAAGCAGCAGCTAAGAAAATGCGTCGCGAATAAACAGCGCATGTGTGAAGAGTGCAAGAATAATGATTGCCGGCAGGACGAAAGGAGAGAGCATGAGTTGACTAAAAATAAGAGAGAGCGCAAAGTAAGTAACAGCAGGGATGCAAGTGAGAACATAACCGGAAGATAGAACAAGAAAAGAAGGAAGCGAGGCACAAAACAGAAGCGACAACAATAACAACAGTGTGCTTAATGTAATGCGTAAGAGAGCCAGAACGAAATGAGAGTGGGAGAGGAAGAGAGCTGGAGCCTGAAGAGAGCAAGCAGCAAAGCCACGTATTTGCCACGCTGTTAAATGTGAATGAATAAAGCAAAACGGCGACGTCGATGTCGATGTCGACGTCAATGCTGACGCTGACTGTGCAACAATTTGTTGCCGCAACATATAAAGAGAGCACCCAGAGCTTCAAAGAGAGCAGAGTGGACGAAAAAGTGTGAGAGTGAAAACAACAATAACAAAAGACAGCAGCAGCGGCAGCGGCAGAGGTACAACTGTTAAATTGTGCAACGACGGCAGCAAATTGTCAACCGACCAGCATGACGCAAGCTCAGCTGCCGCCGGCAGCGCTGCCTCCGACCCCCATCCCTTGCGCGCACAACAATGTCCTGGGGAATTTTAACAGACATTTATTATCTGGTTCGTTAAGCTATTTATAAAGTCCTTCCGATCCGACACTGGAATTGCACCTAAATGCGGCCACACTGACCGAAGTACGGACCCCATGAGCATTGATTGTCTTCTTATCATGGAAAGAGCGCAATTTGCTTGCAGCAAACTGATAGTTGAGAGACTTAAAAGACCAAAACTACTGACCAGTTGTCGAAAACTCTCTTCCTTATCCATTTTTATATTTCTTACTCTATAAGCAAATTTATGATTTTATGCTGGGATTTATTTATGAATCAGATCCCAAATATAACCATCAGTCTCAGCATCTAAGAACTGTTTTAAATTGTATTCCCTTATCAGTTTATTTTCCATTTATTATCCCATTATCGGTCAACACCACAAAGAATCAGCATCCCTAGTTTCTATTTATGTGTTTATCCCTTTATCTACTCTTTTTCCTTATTTTGTTATTTATTTTTAGCTACGAGCTGGTTAAGTTTTTAATTAAAATTCCATGGAATGCCAGCAGTTTAGGCACTTGACGTAACTTTGCACTTATTAGATGTTGAAATTGCTGTTGTTGTTTGGTTGTTCTTGTTGTTGTTGTTGCTCTTGTAATTTACACTGCATTTGTCAGGTTTTGTTGAGCAGTGGCTCGTTACTCATACGCCAAGTTGTGCGGTATTTTCTTTAGCACAACTCACGCCACTGCTTTGAGCATTTCTTGGCGTCCCTTTTAACAGTGTTGTACACTGATAGAAATTCAAGTAGCTTTTATACTAAGTTTTAAAAAAAACATTCTCAACTCTCTGATGATCTAAACTCATATTAGAAACCAAAACTTTTTCAATTGATTTTTAATCATTTTCCATACCAAACTTTCTTTAAGTGTACTGCACACACATATATGGCTGGTTTGCTGCTAAGTTGAAAGCAGGGAAATTAAAAAGTGGAAAATGGCTTTCGGGGGCTGTAAGCCAAGTGCAAAATGGCTTGAAGGAACGTCAACACAATTGGCAAGTCAGTAAAAAGGGCAAGATGTTGGCTGCCACTCGTTTGCCAAAGTAAAAATACAAATAAGTACGAGTATGTGCACATTATTACGAGTACAACTACAGGGCAGTTAAGAATGCCTTTAAGTTACCCATTGAAAGTTCTAAATCTTTTACACGTTTCTACCGCTATCAAATACAATATACCCTTCGTTTACAAATGAACGGGTGTTAAACTGCCCTTTAGTCCGCACAAGTTGTAAGAATTTGTTCTTAACTTGTTCTTAGCTTTACAATTTTTCCTTCCCTGACTGCGCCCCTTTTTAATGAGCAATGACTAATTTCTGAGCTGATTAAATGCATCCTTCATTGCACGCGATCTCATGGCAAATTAATCGTTTTTTATGGGGCTAAATATTATAGCATTTGTTAATAATTATATGTAAGAAATACTTTGTTCGTTATGCAAGTGTTCTCGTTTACTAATTTGAAAATGGGGTAAAATAATAATAGAAATACTAATAATGATAATAATAATGATGATAATATTAATAATTATAATAATAATAATAATAATAATAATAATAATAATAATAATAATAATGATAATAATAATAAGAATAATAAAAATAATAATGATAATAATAATAATAATAATAATAATAATAATAATAATAATAATAATAATAATAATAATAATAATAATAATAATAATAATGATAATAATAATAATAATAATGATGATAATATTAATAATTATAATAATAATAATAA